>QTSX02000893.1:0-14368 GCA_014839935.2 Entomophthora muscae
TTTTAATTTTAATTTTAATTTTAATTTTAATTTTAATTTTAATTTTAATTTTAATTTTAATTTTAATTTTAATTTTAATTTTAATTTTTTAATTTTAATTTTAATTTTAATTTTAATTTTAATTTTAATTTTAATTTTAATTTTAATTTTAATTTTAATTTTAATTTTAATTTTAATTTTAATTTTAATTTTAATTTTAATTTTAATTTTAATTTTAATTTTAATTTTAATTTTAATTTTAATTTTAATTTTAATTTTAATTTTAATTTTAATTTTAATTTTTTAATTTTAATTTTAATTTTAATTTTAATTTTAATTTTAATTTTAATTTTAATTTTAATTTTAATTTTAATTTTTTAATTTTAATTTTAATTTTAATTTTAATTTTAATTTTAATTTTAATTTTAATTTTTAATTTTAATTTTAATTTTAATTTTAATTTTAATTTTAATTTTAATTTTAATTTTAATTTTAATTTTAATTTTAATTTTAATTTTAATTTTAATTTTAATTTTAATTTTAATTTTAATTTTAATTTTAATTTTAATTTTAATTTTAATTTTAATTTTAATTTTTTAATTTTAATTTTAATTTTTTAATTTTAATTTTAATTTTAATTTTAATTTTAATTTTAATTTTAATTTTAATTTTAATTTTAATTTTAATTTTAATTTTAATTTTAATTTTAATTTTAATTTTAATTTTAATTTTAATTTTAATTTTTTAATTTTAATTTTAATTTTAATTTTAATTTTAATTTTAATTTTAATTTTAATTTTAATTTTAATTTTAATTTTAATTTTAATTTTAATTTTAATTTTAATTTTAATTTTTTAATTTTAATTTTAATTTTAATTTTAATTTTAATTTTAATTTTAATTTTAATTTTAATTTTAATTTTAATTTTAATTTTAATTTTAATTTTAATTTTAATTTTAATTTTAATTTTAATTTTAATTTTAATTTTAATTTTTTAATTTTAATTTTAATTTTAATTTTAATTTTAATTTTAATTTTAATTTTAATTTTAATTTTAATTTTAATTTTTTAATTTTAATTTTAATTTTAATTTTAATTTTAATTTTAATTTTAATTTTAATTTTAATTTTAATTTTAATTTTAATTTTAATTTTAATTTTAATTTTAATTTTAATTTTAATTTTAATTTTAATTTTAATTTTAATTTTAATTTTAATTTTAATTTTAATTTTAATTTTAATTTTAATTTTAATTTTTTAATTTTAATTTTAATTTTAATTTTAATTTTTTAATTTTAATTTTAATTTTAATTTTAATTTTAATTTTAATTTTTTAATTTTAATTTTATTTTTTAATTTTAATTTTAATTTTAATTTTAATTTTAATTTTAATTTTAATTTTAATTTTAATTTTAATTTTAATTTTAATTTTAATTTTAATTTTAATTTTAATTTTAATTTTAATTTTAATTTTAATTTTAATTTTAATTTTAATTTTAATTTTAATTTTAATTTTAATTTTAATTTTAATTTTTTAATTTTAATTTTAATTTTAATTTTAATTTTAATTTTAATTTTAATTTTAATTTTAATTTTAATTTTTTAATTTTAATTTTAATTTTAATTTTAATTTTAATTTTAATTTTAATTTTAATTTTAATTTTAATTTTAATTTTAATTTTAATTTTAATTTTAATTTTAATTTTAATTTTAATTTTAATTTTAATTTTAATTTTAATTTTAATTTTAATTTTAATTTTAATTTTAATTTTAATTTTAATTTTAATTTTAATTTTAATTTTTTAATTTTAATTTTAATTTTAATTTTAATTTTAATTTTAATTTTAATTTTAATTTTAATTTTAATTTTAATTTTAATTTTAATTTTAATTTTAATTTTAATTTTAATTTTAATTTTAATTTTAATTTTAATTTTAATTTTAATTTTAATTTTAATTTTAATTTTAATTTTAATTTTAATTTTAATTTTAATTTTAATTTTAATTTTAATTTTAATTTTAATTTTAATTTTTTAATTTTAATTTTAATTTTAATTTTAATTTTAATTTTAATTTTAATTTTAATTTTAATTTTAATTTTAATTTTAATTTTAATTTTAATTTTAATTTTAATTTTAATTTTAATTTTTTAATTTTAATTTTAATTTTAATTTTAATTTTTTAATTTTAATTTTAATTTTAATTTTAATTTTAATTTTAATTTTAATTTTAATTTTAATTTTAATTTTAATTTTAATTTTAATTTTAATTTTAATTTTAATTTTAATTTTAATTTTAATTTTAATTTTAATTTTAATTTTAATTTTAATTTTAATTTTAATTTTAATTTTAATTTTAATTTTAATTTTAATTTTAATTTTAATTTTAACTTTAATTTTAATTTTAACCTTAACTTTAACCCTAACCCTAACCCTAACCCTAACCCTAACCCTAACCCTAACCCTAACCCTAACCCTAACCCTAACCCTAACCCTAACCCTAACCCTAACCCTAACCCTAACCCTAACCCTAACCCTAACCCTAACCCTAACCCTAACCCTAACCCTTACCACAACCCTTACTCTTACCACAACCCTACCCTAACCGTAACCCTATCCCTTACCACAACCCTAAACCCTTACCACAACCCTACTTTTGTTCAACTTACTCCGCAATACACAACTTATAAAAATAGACTCTAACTTTTTCTAAAATTAAAATTAAACAAAAAACGTAGTCCATCGAATTCTCCTTGAGATTCTGTAAGGTGCAGAGGGTTTATGCAGAGGCTCCATATATGGGCCTATAGGCCCTAGATCCCCGGGGGATCCAACGCGATAACGTTCATGTGAGGGCCCATCAGGCTCTGCCGCTACCCGATAGGGTTCTCATGGGAGGGGCCCCATGCAGCTTGCCGCGGAGACACCCTACTCCCCTGCGAGCAAAGCGAGTGCCCGACCGGTAGGGAGGCATCTGTTTTCTAAGGACATGGATACTTTACGCGAGCGAAGCGAGTGCCCGACCGAAGGAGGCTGGATTTTAGATTAACATGAATAAATAGATCAAGGTGCCACTTAATATAAGAGAGCCAATCCAGGGACACTTAATATAAGAGAGCCAATCCAGGGGACACTTAATATAAGAAAGCCAATCCAGGGGACACTTAATAAAGGGACAGAGACCAAAGGAGGCTGGATTTTAGATTAACATGAATAAATAGATCAAAGGTGCCACTTAATATAAGAGAGCCAATCCAAGGGACACTTAATAAAGGGACAGAGACCAAAGGAGGCTGGATTTTAGATTGACATAGATAAATAGATTAAAGATGACACTTAATATAAGAAAGCCAATCCAGGGACACTTAATATAAGAGAGCCATTCCAAGGGACACTTAATAAAGGGACAGAGACCAAAGGGAGGCTGGATTTTAGATTAACATGGATAAATAAATCAAAGGTCGTCACTTAATATAAGAGAGCCATTCCAAGGAGAGACTAGAAAAGTGCACAAGCTTGCACTGGCCTGGTGTATTGGTATTTTCTGACATACTACCCAAGCATCAGCTATCACAGTTATTGCTGAGCCTGTGCACTGGATGACACACTTGGCAGTTAGGTTTGCCAAACACATAGAGTCTACAGCCTCTACCAATCCAATTTGCCTCATCCGTCCCTGGACTACCAGATGTGGTGTTATTACCCGCTCACGCTCTGACAACTTTTTTGGCTCCCTTGTGAACAGATTATCCTTTGCCATTCTTGCACGTGCCCTCACAGTTCTCCTTATTGTTTGTGGTCAAGATGCTCCCACACTTACAGATTGTCTCTGTGCATATCACTACGCCAAGTTCTCTCAAAAGCAAAACTACCGCCTTCATCACACTAGATGCCTGTAGCTCTGGTCGTGAGTTTTATAAGCGCACTAACCCTGTCTGTGATAGGGTTCTTTGGATTCAAGACCCTGCCACACTGATTCTTGCGCTCGGATGGCGCTGCACTACCATTGGCTTCCAGTATACATGCTGCTGTGGTCATAGATTTGGCCGCTCACATGTCTCCAAATGCCATCTTCTGGACAACTTTCCCCTTGACCTTGGCCACGTCAATGTTTTTTTTTTAATGCAACAAGACAAAATATGTCTTTCCACCAGGCTCAGAATACTCTTTGCTTGACTGCCTCCTGAACCATGGAAAGTTCTATCTGTTTGAGCAATGTCTCACTTACATCTTGAGTTCTCTTGGCTCCCGCCATCCTGTGGCAGACAACAATAGCGGCTTCAGTAGGGCTAGCTTCTCCGAACCTGAGCTGGAGGCTCATGAGCACGTACCTGTCTTGCATAGACCTGCCTCTCAACAGCTGACAGCCCTCAATCTCAACAACTTTGCATGTCACAACAGCATACCTCCACCTAACCTGTGGGTTCAACAACGCTTCTCAGACAATAAAACATCCTTGCTTTTCTTTTCTTGACATCGTACCAATGATTCTAATTGTGGTTAAGTCAAATCCCCTTCTTCTTGCACTTGCCTCTTCTACCCTTTCCTACTTGAGCTTTGGCAATCATTGATTCACGCTCTCAATAAAAACAAATTAAAGCCTAATCCTAACCCTATTTTTTTTTACTTTTCCCTATTTTTTCATTATTTTTATATAAATATACACTCTAAAAATATTACATATCCTAAATGAAAGCAATGCAAGTACACATATCTTTAAGTATTCTCTGCTACTTATTGTTATATAGGGCTGATAGTATTAAAACAGCAGGCTTGACCTACCAGCAAGGTTCTAAGTAAGCAGGTTTGTGACCTCTAATCTGATTATTTATTCACCCAAAGCCAAGTTAAAAAGGCAACTCAGATTTCCAAATACAATAACATAAGCAAAAGCTGATCCTTCCCGGTGGGTAACTTGTTTTGGCGCTTGACTCATTACAAGAATCAAGCCATCTCCTTTATCATCCCACTTTGTGATTAACACTATCATGTTTCTACTATCTATTATTCACAACAACTATATAATATCTATCTCTTAATAAAGAATATTATCTTTTTTTAAGTATTTTTCTCCTTGTAACTCTGCTAAAACAGCATATTTACAACATTGGTAGCAAAAGGTAGGTTTTTATCCTATTTTATTTTCCCAAAATTCTGTTTGTTGCCTGTACTTGCTGCAGTCAACAAATTCTTGATAGAATCATGTCTGGCCTCTTGTTAGACTGGACTCTGTACACACCTGGTATAAAAATACCTGATGGCTTTGTTCTGTACGAGAACACAGAGATTTTGCTTTCTGTCTTTAAAACCATGTCTGCATAAAGATTTTTTCAGGCTGTCACCGCTTTTTTTGTGTAACTGATGAGAGTATCATGTCAGCTTATGTAGCTCAAAGACTTTGAAGTGTTGCACTGGAACCCTTGGCAGGAGCCAACAACAATAACGTTGCGGCATGAATTCAGTCTGCCTAAAGCAAGCTAGCTCAGATGGGATGTCCACAAATATTCTGGATTGCAGAAATCTTTATCTGATTGACTCACAACGCTGGCACTTGGTGCAAAAAGTGGCATGAAGAGAACACAAAAAAATTAGGACACCTTCAAGCAAAACTTTTTGGCAAGGTTTGTGCTGAAGAACATAACACTTATTATTATCCGCCAAGTAAAAAACTTGACCCAGACTGGTACAGTAAAGAAACTGACCCACACCTACAAGGAACTCCGTTTATGTGTCCATTCTAACATGGTCTTTCATACTCTAGTCACACACCTCATGTACTACGCACTCAAGTTGCATATAATAAGACACGTAAATCTGGATCAAGTAACCAACTTGCAAAGCCTATACCGCAAGGCGGTGAAAGCAGAACAATTGTCTAATGCTTTTCACAAGGCATAAGCAAAAAAGAGAGAACACTTCAAAGACTCTCACCTAGCTGGGTGTTCCAATTGACCACTTTCTGAGAACAATAACAGCAGCGCAAACCACAAATCCACAAGCTCAAATGAACACAAAAACAGGATTAACAGACAGCCAAACCAAACCCATTTCTGTATCACTACCACTCAAGATAACCAAGATGAGCAAAAGGCCCAGGGAGAGCACTAAGCAAGCCAAGCTTTTTCCACATAATTCCTGTCTTACTATTTTTGCTTTTGCAGTTAAATGTGCTTGGTACTCCTGGACTTAGGCACAGATTGAACCCTAGTCAACAGCAGCTTTATAGATAAAGTTCAAGTTAGCCACTAATTTTTTGCGGATTAAAAACATGATTTTAGCTGATAAAAATCACATTGCTGTGACATGAAAAACTGCCACCTTTTATGTCATGCTTAAGAACCCGCAATTCACTATCTAAAGTCTTGTCATCAATTTTTCCAAGTTTGACATTGTATTGTGACTGAACTGGCTGCAAAAGAACAAACCTCACGTGAACTGGGCAGCCTCTGTGCAGACCATTAAGCGTGAGAGTGTCAATCACCAGATCTACCCTAGTCTAGTAGACTAACTCTTACACAATCATGTCTTTTTACGCATCACAGAGACTCTGAACAAAAGGAAGAAGATCAAAGCAACTGACTGTGACTCTTTCCAGTACAAGATCATACATTTCAAAGATTATCAGGACATCACTACACCTCAGAATTGTGAGATTGTGGCCTGTCATCTAGAAATCTTCAAAGAGGCCCTATCCGGGTTACCTCTAGAGAAACATATCCAACATTTTATCCAACTCAAAGGAGCTGTACCTAAGGTGTGGCCCATTTATTGTCTTACCCCAAACAAGAACAACTCCCTAAAAGCTTACCTATAAAAGGCATTAGAAAAAGGACTTATCTGCTCCTCAAAGTTCTCTTTTAGTGCTGCCGTATTTTTTGTAGCAAAGAAAAATGATACCTTACGCCTAGTCATGAATTATTGGGCCCTAAAAAAAGTTACTATCAAGAATTGTTACCCACTACTACTTATTGACAACCTCTTTGACGCTCTGGGCGGCGCCTCAGTCTTCTCCAAAATTGACCTGAATGCAGGCTACAAACAGATTTGTATCAAAAAAAAGACATCCTCAAGACAACGTTTCACACTAAATACAGTTTGTACAAGTGTGTAGTACTCAACTTTGAAATGAAAAACTCCTCATAAACCTTTGTGACCTTTATTAACAAGTTGTTTGCCCCTCACATTGGCAAACATTCCCTGATATACCTAGACATCATTATTGTCTACAGTCTCTCAGTGGAACAACATCACAAGGATCTGGAGGCAGTCTTTGCTACCTTGGGAAAACATAAGCTGCTAGCCAAGCCCTCCAAATGTCAGTTCTTCTGCAAGCAGTTACCCTTTCTGAGACACATAGTCTTAAAAGATGACATTGTTGAGGGTCTGGATGTACAAGTATTCTGGCTATTGTCATCACACCTAGCATCCAGTCATTGCCCAATTTGGTGCCTTTCCAATATACCGTTTGACATACCAGAAATGGCAACAAACTAATATCACATGACTGTCTAGGTATCCAACAACTCAAACCCATTCAGCACATGACTAGTCCCTGGGTTTGGTCTAACTAATATCCCTGCCACAGCTAAATCTATATAAGCCTAAAGTATTATCCAATAAAACATACTCTTTTTCTCCTACTTTTATATTTGAAGCTTCCCAAAAAGGCGCTTCTTATCAACATTAAACCTGATAGCCAGAGAATACAAGTCATTTGCAAAATGCCACCATCAAAGGACAAGTCTGATCTTTACATCTTTTTGGGAATGATTGCCTATGTACAACATTTCATTCCTGACTGCACCTATGTCTGCCATAACTGGTGCCAAATCTAAGTTTGTATGGACCCCCTAACACAATTTTTGTTTCAGACGTCTTAAGAAGAAACTCACAACGGCACTCATTCTTCAATATTCTAATTGCAACAAAGAATACCAAATGGAGACAGACGCCTCTGACGCATCCAATAGAGGGGTACTAAAAATAAAATAAAATGATGTGAACTTTCTTCCTGTGGCCTATGAATCACACAAGTTGACAGATGGCAAGTGACAATAGCCTATATATGACAAGAAGTTATTGACAATTGTGCACTGCCTGGTTGTCCGGGACCCACTTGGCAGGAAATAAACTTTCCAGCTGATGAGCCAAGGCTCCTACATTCAAGCCTGCTATTACCAAGCCAATAAAAACTGTGACCATTGCAAGATGTCCAAGATGTCCTAGGTAAGCAAATCTTCCAAATATAGAATGAATTGTCCGAGTATATAGTAGCCCATCAAATACGTCAAGAGGTAAAAGAAGGTGTAAAGTCTAACCAGAGTAGGTTCAGTGGGTGGGGTAGCAAACAAACAACCATAGTGAAATTTACGCCCCCAGTGTCCAGAAGAATATTTGAACCATCCATGGGCAAGGAATTTTTTCTGGTGGGTGTAATCTGGAAAGGAGTTATACCAGTTGGTTATAGGAGTTGGATTTTCCAAGGTGTACACCTTGGACAAGAAGTAGGCTAGAAACCAGGATAGGAAAAGAATTTGCCTCATGGATTCAAAAAGGTATGTTATCAAAAAATGGAGGAGTAGCTAGAAGGATAATACTCTTTATTGTTGGAACAAGAAAGTAAAATAAGATTGGTTCTCTTAAATAGCTTCCAAAAATGGAGGCTGAGAGATTTAAGTGGATATTGGGGGGATCAGAAAGAAATGCCAATAATTTTCATAAGTATGAGGGTCAAAGTTAATACCTGGTCAATCTGCGCCTTGAGGTGGAGCTGAAGATAGTATAATATAATATTGTTAAAGGAGAAGGCACCAAAACAAGCCACAAGATTATTGCAATCTAAGCGGTTCTTTTGATGCTTAAGAGAAGTGAAGAGCAAGCCTCTGTTTTATTATCCAAAGGTTGATCAGTGAACAGCAAGGTGCTAAACAGCATCCAATCAAAAGCCAAACAGTAAGTGATGTTCTCTGTAAAGTTACATCTTCCCCTTAGGCTTCCACTTCAATTCCTGCCAAATGCTTGGGAATTTCTACCAAATTATGTTTGAATATTTATCTAAAAGATCACCAAAAAAGCCCAAGAAAAGCCATCAACTTAATACCTTGGAATTATTCAGAAGATTCCTCCACCTAACCCACCTAAGAGACACCTCTGTTTAAATATCATGTGCAAAAGCGGCCAGGAGCAGTGGCAATTGCATCCAAAGCATGTTCCTGATGTTAATTGGTTCAGTTTTCCTTTTGACTATGTCCGTTCAAAATTTGTCAAGATCTTCCTGCCTCAAGAAATTCATTTGTATCTGCTCATATGATTGGTCAATTAGTTTGTGACATTTGATCTATCACCCCAATCTCATTCCATCCCTTAAATGAATGCAAGAGTTGTAAAAGACCTTGCTTCAAAATTCTCTACTCTAATAAAGTTTGAAATTTGTTAGTGAAATTTGGCCATTTGGTTTTTTCTGTTGCTTTTGGTGTTCAGTTGATTCCTCACCCCTTTGGCCTTCCAGGAATTGTTGGCAGCAACCTTTTGGTTGTTGTTGAAACCACAATTTTATTGTGGTTGAGAGCTTGGTTTTATTTCCTCTTAATCTGCTCCCCAATTATCACATTCTCACTTAAATTAATCATCTTTTCAATTTCTAATTGAAGCGCAAAAGCAAGAATCAACTCAATCAAATGGATATAAAAAGGTAAACTAAGTTCACTGGTTGAATCTATACTAACAATAGATGTTTGAAGACAGTCCTGGGTTCAAATCCCGGTATAATCAAAGATAGAAAGCAACATGGTCTCAAACACTTGATGGTTATGTTGTTGTGTTGTTTTTTTGTTTCCCATGTCAATAAAATTAAGTGAGGCAGGGAAAGAATCCCTGACACTGGTCAAATGATGTTGTTACCTGGAACAACAAGAAAAGTTCACAGCCTTGACAGACCACAAGTCACTCATCTACTTTGAAACCCAAGCAAACTTATCCTGCTGGCAAGCCTGCTGGATGGAGCTTTTGGAGAGGTTCAACATGCTTATACAATATAATCCTGGCCCAGAGCTTGCCATAGAAGACAAGCTTTCACACCTATACATCAGAGCCACAAGAAGAGAGAATGGAATTAACCCAGACTTGCCTCTCATGGTGTTTTAAACAAAGGACAAAGGCTCCCTCATGGTACTACAGACATAAAAAAAACTGTCATTAAAAACAAACACTTATTTGACAATGCATATAGAACCCTGCACCAAAAAATGTCTGAAAAAACAACTATCTCATACATTTTCACACACCAGAGAGTTGACACAATCTTATGTTACCACAGAGATCTGGGACACACAATAAGCCACAAACTTTACAAATTTCTGAAACACAAAGCATGATGGCCAACTTTATACCAAGACGTCCAGAAAGTCTTAGATCAGTTCAAAGTATGTGAGAAATTTGCAAGAAGCAAGACCTCACGTAAATTAGTCTTATCTATTTGTACACAACTATCATTCAAAGTGTGGGCTCTGAATATTGTTGGCTCTATTCCAGGGAAACATAACAAAAAGAAATACATCACTACCGCAATAGACTTTGCCACACAATGGCCAGTGATACAAGCAGTAAAAACACACACTGGCAACAACATGCAGCAATTCATAGGAAAAGAAATCATTAGCAATTTCAGAAAGCCAGAAATCCTGATAATTAATGGAAGCAAAGAATTAACCTCCAAAGATACCAATGTATACCTCACCAAGAATAGGGTCCAGCACACAGTGACAACACCTTACCACCCTCAGGCCAATGAACACGTGGAGCAGCTTAATGATAGCCTTGTGCAAGCCTTGGCCAAGTTTGCCACTGGGAGACCTGAGAACTGGTTGTCAGGATTACTCCTGACATAAGCTCTGAATAAGGATCAAAGCAAAAAAATAAGCACAGTCTAGTGCAAAAGGGGAAGAATTGCAAAATGCCTGATTGAGATGTCATTGCTTTATTAAGCATGATGTCATAGGTGCATAAATGATGTAATTCATGCAATTATATCTCAGCTTTTAATCAACAAATGCCAATGCACAAACCCGCATTCAAGAGCTCTCAACAGCGCCTACAATATATATTAATAAATTAAGCCAGGTCAAAAAAGCCAATTGAGAGCTAAATTGAGCAAAAGCAATCCCCCTGCATGAACTCCTGTTGCATGAAATGATGTCATTCATGCAAGTGTATCTCAGCAAATACAAAATCAAAATGAATGATCAACCACTCATTTTGAAGCTCTTTGTATTTTGAGCATCATTTAATAATAAAAAAGTACCCATTAAGAGACCACCTTGCGCTTAAAACCAATTAGAACGCAAAACCTTGAGAGAAACTAATAAGATAAGTTCCAGAATTAGGGGATAAAAATAGAAGCAGGCCATGCAGTTCTTGAAAAATTCAGAAACAAAATCCAAACCCTGGTCATCAATCCTGGAACCAACCAATGGGAATCCGGGGCCCAGACCACATGGCTTGTTCCAGACACTTGCCAAACCTTACTACCCAGTCTAAAATTAGACCTTGAGGAAGACTTAGGCCCATTTCCACTCATGATAGTAAGTCATTGGCTGCAGCTAAGAATTAAAATCCAGACCCAGATAGTAGAATAACAAAGGTTTTACTATATTCCAAATGCCTTATTTCAATCTTCATCACCCAGTCTTTTGAGATTTTTCATTCCCTGCTTGAACTCCCACTTACAAAACTTTGCACAGTGGGAGATACTATAAATAAACACCCTATGAATATCTGATAGCTAAGCTATCATTAAAGTTCAACCCAATCTCTTAATATCTATATTTATCTTTAATTATAGAAAGTAAGTTTTGCTGTGTCTTTACATCTGGGCTTTACACTGGTACAAGCAGCTATTAACTACATTACTTGTATTCCAGACCTGTGTGAACAGATTCACTGGCAAAAGCCCCTTTGAGTTAGTTTATGAAACACAACCAAATATTATCCAGGCAATATCAGAACCTAAGCTAAAGATGCCAGACAAGGTTTTCTCTTGCTCAGATTTCCAGGTCATAAAGGCCAATAGCAACCAAGCAGAAAATGAAGAAAATTGTCTACAAAAGACCTTTGTTCCCATCAAAAACAGACACAAGATTGGCAACAAGGTTTAGGTCATGAATATTGACAAAAGTAAGCTACAGCCAGAAAAAGTTGGCCCTGTCATCATCCTAAAAATAAATAAAAACAACACTTACCTTGTGCAAGGACTTGGGAAACAAAGACATGACAAAATCCTTTATCATGATTGCCTCAGGCCTTGAAAGGCAAGACAAAAGCAATGAGAGACTGTACTATCCGCCACCAAACAACAGCTAGTCCAGTATGACGCCTGGGCTCCCAACAACCTCCCTGACAACCTGGCCCCAGAGAAGGCCAACATTTAGTTGGAAAGGTGTCAAAATAGCAGGCTTGACCCACTAGCAAGGTTCCAAGTAAGTGGGTTTGTGACCCGCAATCCAATTATCCATTCACTCAAAGCCAAGTTAAAAAGGCAACTCAGATTTCCAAATACAATAACATGAACAGAAGCTGATCCTCCCTGGTGGGTAACTTGTTTTGGCGCTTTACTCATTACAAGGATCAAGCCACCTCCTTCATCATCCCACCATGTGATCAACACTATTATGTTTCTACTATTCATTATTAACAACAACTATATAATACTTATCTCTCAATAAAGAATATTATCTAGTTTCCAAGTACTTTTCCCCTTGTAACTCTGCTAAAACAGCACAGTTATGACAGTAGTTGGGAAGGTAGAGGAAAAAATTGTTTCATAAAAAAATTAATGATACAAAACCACTTAATATTGGTAGAAAATGCCCTAAAACTAATGAAAAAGTGGTCAGAAGTATGTACAAGCATAGAAAAATAAAAAGATATGTCACTAAATAGTGATTAGTCAGGTGGCATAAAATATTTAATAAAGAGAAACAGGTGATATAAGGCACTTAGTGTAAGGGCCAGGAAATTGAAGCCAGGAATAAGGTTCAAACCCCCACACCCGGCCAACAAGCAAAAGCGAGGGCGGCCACAAAAGCTTTCTGGGTGATTCAAACTCCCAACCACCCACCAGGGTGGTCAAGGGCTGACTCAAACTGCCCTGGCCTATTTGGGCAGTTTGAATCAGCCTGAAGCCAGGTCTCATTCTGTGGCCAGTTTTAATACCGGCCTGGGGGAGCTTGCGGCTCTCATTGGCATTAGGTGGCCCAGTGTCAGGAATGAGAATTTGGATGCTCCTAAACCTCAAAATAAAGAACCAGAGTTGAACCCTGGACAAAACCCTTTGCAGGCCACCAGACACATAGGCTGGGAACCCAATAACCCACTACTGATTGATAAAGTTATTGTCAACCCGCCAGGACCCAAACCTTTAACTGTATTGCAGAATTCTGCAAGCAAACCGCCAGTGCAAGATACCAGGAATTTCCTTGAGGTGTCAACGCCTAACACTGTCAGTTTACTTGGTAAAATGCACAAGTTTCTCAAGAAGAGTTATTCCAAACTCCCCCAAAGTCCCAGGGGAGGCACTGAACCTGAAAAGGCACCCAATACCCAAATCAACAAACAGAAGGATTCAAAGTCTTCTCATTCCACAGCAGCCAGTGGCAAAACACCAGTGCTGAGCGCCACACTGCCATCTGAGACCCCCAATGCCAATCTGCCCAAGCCCAGAAAACCCAGCCAGGAAGTGAAGCCTGGCAGTGTTGTATAAATACCTGTCAGGCCAAGATCAACCTCCATTGTCATTTTTAAATAAAGGTTATGAGATATTAGTTTCCCCAATTATTGCCGTATTTTATTCTTGTCATCTGCCAGTTAACTCAAAGATCATCTAACCCCCTTGCCAGCCCACCAGCTATGTACCGCCTTCCAGTTGCTCCCTTTGGTCCTGTTCATTTCACAGAGTACCCCTTAAAGCCTGAGTACAAGGACTACACCACTGATAGCATACTATCCCAGGATCCCTTGGCCAGAACTACAGAGTTAACCAGATACAACTGAGAAGGCCCTTGGTATGTTACTAAACCCCACCTGTTCAGAGATAAATACAACTTTCTTCCTGCCTACCAAATAGACATGAAGCCATCTGTCACCCCCAAACCCATGCCTGCCGCCGCCACTGAGCTCTTTCTGGACCATACTAACAAGCTTTTTGGAATTGTATATATTACTCTCACAGGAGTGATAAATACTATAGTCCCCGCTGCTGGTCTGTGGTTGTGGGTAGGCAAGTCAATGTCCTACCTCATTAAGTTAGCGCCAATCCTTTGGTGGGCCCTGCCCACTCAGTCCGCAATCCACCAGTTCCCAAACACTAGTGAGCTGGCTGATCAGGGTTGGTTCCTGG